>CM060424.1:84953529-84981029 GCA_030545235.1 Helianthus tuberosus | reverse complement strand
CTAGTATTCATGAAGACTATGTTTTAGAAAATATAAAATATAATATAAAGTTATAAATAAAGCAAAATATATTTGCAATTAAGGCTAAAGGGTGTGGGGTAATGGTTCGGACATGATTCGTCACCTAGGAACATGAATGGAAAGCTACACCACCTCCTTGCTTGATCCACCATGGTTTGCATGGATTAAACCATAACAACCATGGTCCTCCTTTCCATTTTTCAATAAATCATTTCCCTTTTCTTTAGACAAAGATAAATTAAAATAAATAAGGGGCTAGTGGGTCATGACCACTCCCTTAAGGTAGTGGTTTTCGATGGTGGATTAGAGATGAATTACATGGCATTGACGTGGAGGGTCATGGTGGTCACGAGAGTCATGACCACACCCTATAGCCTAACTAATATAATAGTATATGTAATAATGTTTTTTTACTATTCATCAAGAGAATGTCTTAATATATATAAAATATCAACTAGATGGAACCCTCACCGCGTTGAAACGGAGAAGTTATAGCCGAAACCATATTCTCAGTACGCGAGCCTCTCGCCACCCACGAGGAGAAGGACTATATGTCTCGCGGGGCGCGGCGTGTTGCCTGATCAGTGCATAAAACTTCATATTTAAGCCCCATAATTAACCCTAATCGATCCCAGACAACAAGAGATGAATTGGGAGTATCTTGGGCGAAAATTCTCAGTCTTTTGGAGCGTTTTTCGAGGAGAAGAAGTATCGGTTGAAGATTGGAAGTGCTAGGATTGTTCGGCTCGTGATTCTATCATCTGGGTTTACATGTTCTTCACTTTTGATTATAAACCATGTTTTGTTTTCTTGATAATACTCTTGTTTTGTGTTTGACTTTCGTGATGTTTGACTAGTTCTTTGTACTTCCTAGATTGGATGAATGGATTGTTTAAGTTTTAATTTTTAATATGGATGTTTGATTATTTTATGGATTGTTTATGAAAGTAGTCAACTTGATTATCGGTTCGATGTGTATGCATGCTTAGTTTTGTTTGATTGTCATTTATTGCTTCGTATGAGTCTTGGTGGATGTCTTCCATATAATAGGTTCATGCCAGATTATAATTTTATATTGTGATCTTTTGGGTTAATTGACCAATATAACGTAGAAGCGGTAGTTGATAATTGATTAGATATAGGTGTTCTACTAATCTCAATAGCTGTGAGGCGCGAGGTTATTGTTAGGTCTAAGTCAGTAAATTGCTAGGTAGGGTCTTCGTGAGGAGGCTGAACTAGTTTCCCTATTGATCGTTGTTTAACAAGTTAATTGAGAACCCAAGTTTATCCTAGGTTTATAACCCGTGAGGGAGTAGATCGAATTAGAGTACTTTCATAAACCACTTAGATAACCTGTGAGGGAGTCTAGACCAACCGATATTCATAATAGCCTTTAGTGCTCCATAAGTGTCTTCCTGAGAAGGGTCGGGGGTCTTGTTCGGTGTCTCGATAGGTTTAGTATTAGAAGATCCCGGTTCCATAGTAACAAACATCCTAATAAATCATTACTAGTACAATTCAAGATTCCAGTCTAGGTAGTGTCTTTCCCATCATCTGAATTCGTCCTCAGTCTTAGTTCGTGTCTCCGTCCGCTTTAGTTAATTTAGTTAATTTTAAATAAATTGCATTAGGTTATTAGAAAACCCCTCTGAAAACATAAAAAACAATTAAGTCGAGTCAGTCTTAGATAAGCTAGTCGAGTCTATTAAACGTAATTAGAGAGTCTCGTGGGTTCGATACTTGGACTTACTTAGGCTATACTGCGTTGATCGGTACACTTGTCGGTTGTGTGGTCTAGGTTTTAGAAAGTCTTAGTTTATAAATTTAAAACTTTGCGTGTCTAGTTTAGGTTAATATTAGTTTGTTTTTATTTGACCACTTTTAGCACATCAGCGAGTCATTTGGGTACCTTAGCATTTCCTAGTGAGGTGAGACCGGGAGGTGATGTAAACTAGTAGCCGATGATTTACACGTCCATCTTAGGATCTTTCGAGAGTTGGTAGTGAGACCGGGAGGTGATCTAGTAGTCTTTAGGGTCTTCTTCAGTTAGTCGTATTTTTTTAGGAACCCGGTAGCCATTCCATTGTCTAATTCCGAGAGTTATAGACCACCGGTAGGATTCTAGACCTAGGTAGTTGTTTTCACCATAGCATCTAAGTTCCTCTCTAGTTCCCTGAATTCTCTGCTCTGTTTTATCTGAGTTCATTTATTTGCTTAATTTAGTATTTAGTTTAAAAACTGGAGTCTAGGGTTTCTCTGGAAGCAGCCTCTCTATCCCTAGGGATAGAGGCAAAGTCTGTCTACATCTCACCCTCCCCAGACCCTATAAGTAGCTTTCCTATTTGTGGGATTTACTGGGTATGGTTGTTGTTGTTGTAGTTTAAAAACCATACTCTCAAACAACAAATTATTAGGCTAGGGCTCGATAGAGGTTTAGTCATGGTTGTAAAACAAGGTTTCCATGGCAGAGTACTCCCTGAGTAGTCGCTACAAGGTATGCTGCCGAGGCGACTTTCTTTGACTCCGCCTAATTACATGAAATCGGTCAAACGCGGTTAACCTCGGCCAAAATCGTATCTGGTAGGTCAACTCGGGCCAAGGTTAACTTAAAAAATAATGAAACATAATTTCTATGCCTATCATATTAAAGAATTAATATCATTTTCACGTATTTTGTTCTAGATATTAGTTAATTTATGTTATTCGTCATATATATAATTTCCAAAAATTAATTTCTTTATAATTTAACATGTCTGAGTACTCCCCGAAGTAAGACCCTTAGTCCATTTTATACAATTATCATATAAATTTCGATTATAATAGTGTATTTAAGATTAAACATACACTTAAAAAATTGATCTTGTTAAAACATTTTACTAAATAAATTATTTCAACATTTTGTAATTTCATTCGCCGTTTAAACGTGACGACGAAACTATTCGCGGAAGCTTAATTCTTGAGCGTGTTCGGTTCCTCGATGAGCTTGATCGTCCTCCGGTAAAGCAATTCAAACCTATATTTCATAAAACATGAAATAAGTTAGTCATATGGTGTTTAAAACGAGTTTCAACGAGTTCGAAATGCATAAACAAGCAAACCAGCAGCTTTGGCTGATTTTTATACCTGTTGCGTGCCGCGACGGGATTTCACTAACTTGTCGCATGCCGCGACGGCTCTAGTTTAACCCCGTTCTAAAGAATGTTCACCCATCAGTAGGAATGTTCATTAAATAGTAGTAGTGTTTACTGAATAGTAGGGGTTTTCACTGAATAGTAGGAGTTTTCACTGTACAGTAGGAGTGTTCACCGTACAGTAGGAGTGTTCACTGAACAGTAGGGGTTTTCCAAATTATTCGACCCGTTCGTGATTTTATCAAACAAACATGTTTATTTGATCCTAATTTCTCATGAATGTCATAATTTCTATATTGTCTATCATATTAGGTTCATTTCACAGGTTTGAATACCTATTTAAACCCATTTTCGTTCATATGCTTATTTTGACCCGTTAAGGGTATTTAAGCATATATTTTAGGCACGAACTGCTTTCATTCGTTTCTAGCGTTATATTTCCACATTTCTTATCAAGTGATCTTCCACCACAACTATATTTGTGGTGGATTTAATGTGGTGATCTATATGTTTCGAGTTTTACCACTCGGATTATCCTTTTACGGCAAAGACTCATATAGAGTCATTTGACCCAACGATTCACACATTTCAGTTTTTATACTTATTCTAAGTATCTATTTGCTTATAAAACTCATTTCCAAACAACCTTTAAGGGTCGTTTGCTCAATTTAGCTTTCAAGGGCGTTTTGGTCAATTTTAGTCCTTTTACGACAAAGGACTTTTAAATACTTGTTTGACCCAAATCCCTCTTTTTAGCTATGATTCGGTTTACAAAGTCATTATATTTTCAAAACACAATGACCATCATGTAAATCATTCGGTTTACATATCTAAGTAACCAAATGTCTATTTTTGACTTCATTTAACTCTCATTGAACCTTACGTTCTAAATGAGTAGTTAACCTATTATACATACCTGGCTCGGATCAATATATTGGCCCGTTTTAATACCTCGCTTTAATAACCGCTAAGTATTAGCAATGCAAATATCCATTCGATATTTGCTCCTGAAATCATATAATCATTCAATAATCATTAGTTGATATTGTCAAAAGGTGATATTTTCACCTTTTGACCCGTTTGGCTTAAAAGACCATGTATCTTTGCGAGATGGTATTTATTATCATCTCGTCTACATGACTCGCTCCGGTTTACACCGTATGGCCATTTTATTTATAAATCATTTCTAAATGATTTTAACCAATTATGACTTTCGCCATAAAGTGTCTTTAAAAAATAATGGTTATTGTCAAGCTTGACCAATGCACCGTTTTGCCATTGCTAATTATGTTGGTTTACCCTATAAGATAACCACTCGAAATTCATTTTCTATTAGTCATCACATGACCAAATTATCGTATTAGTCAGTTTTAACCATTAACCATGGTTTATTATCATCATCTTTTGTTCCGAACCGCACATGTCGTGTCGGAACATCATAATTCAAACAAGACTTTATATTATTCATAGCCTATAAAATCAATAGGTATTTAATACAAAGAGTGTAAGTTGTACTTACCTAGCATCCAGATTATGCTTTTCCTTCATTCTTGATTCGTCTGACCCGCTTCCTTCCCAAGCTTTCACCTAGTTTGTCAAGCGTCAAACTATCATCGTAAGTTGTAAGATGGTTAGACTAGTCATAATCATTCACGACTATTCCATCCTACGATCTTTATGTCGAAATTATCATTCGATCATATAAAAGGTCATTTTGACTTTAAAAAGTCAAACTGCCTATTAACATAATTAATTACACGAAGTAGCTCAACTACTCGTTTAATTACTTGGTCAATTATCCGGTAAGCATCATCTTTATGTTACCGTTTTAATCAAGTTCTTGTCATCATAATTCACCGAATTAATACACAATGACATTAAACATCATTTTAATCATAATATATCATCATTTTCATTTTATCATACTAACCAAATTTCCTAGCAAGTATGATCATGTACTCAAACACCCCATTTGTTCAAGTATTTCCTGATTACTATCAGATATGATGATTCTAATCATAATTATATCATCAAATTCATCATATGATTAATACCCACTTATCCTAGTGTGGTATGTCATCAAATCATTCAAATTATAGCATCATATGTATAATTTACACTTAGGTTTTAGTTCCTAAGCAAGTATATATCACTAATTCAATCATAGCTTCACTAATTCATTCGTAATTCGTGATTATGACGATTATCCATATTTCACAACTTGACAAATCATCAAAATTTGACATACCTTATGATCCCCTAGCTTGGGTGATCATTAATTCACGTTCAATTGTGAATTTGAGCTTCGATTGAGCCTTTAATTTGATGATATTGTTGAAAGTTAGGGTTTTGAAGCTCCTGGGAAGCTTCTGGTCGAACAGAACTCATATAACACACACTTAATGTGTGTTTTAGGTTTTTAAAATTCTTTTATAAATAGAATTTCAAGTTTATCCACTTTGGCCCCTCTTGTTTGGTTAGTATATTAAGTAGGCCACAACCCACTTAATTTCTATCAATTATTCCCACTTATTAAAATAGGTTAAACATTCCTAGTTAAATTAGTGGGCTCGGGGAATTCATGACTAAGTTTATTTTAAGTCCCGTTAACTCGGCCTTCTATAAACTTTATTTTATCAAAAGCATTCTTTTCCATTTGTATTAAATATTAGATTTAGTTATATAAATCCTAATATTTTCCGGGTTAATTTTACCACTATCGGTACTTTACTCGTCTTTTAAATATTAACGTGGTTTGATTGTTTCGGGGTGTTACAAGTCTATCCCCCTTAAAGAGGTTTCGTGTCGACATCGTGGCGGGTCTACTTGGTGAGCCGGACAAGCTAGTCCGTTGACTAGCTTTGACGCGGGCCGCGTAAGCGACCCTTGTCTTTCACGCGGGCCGCGTGAGACTCAGAATCAGCAACTATATAAAGGAGGCCTCGGGTTTCATTTTCCGTCGTTCATTTCTCAATTCTCAATCATGAATTTCTGTAGTAGGCTTATAATACGCGGGTATTATATCCCCCTAATTAGCGAGGTTTTGCTCCGTTGTAAGTATTATAACCTCGGTTTCATAGTAGATACGCTGCCCGATTGATTTAGGGTTCCGTAATAACTGTCGTGGTTCTGCCCGACGTAGTTGTTGGAATGCCATCTCGGGGAGGGTATCATTAATATTTTCAAAGGGTTATGATACTAATCAATGTACATTTGTATAAATTATAGATTATATCCAGGAAACCCTTACGCGAAGTCTAAGATAGCAAAGTGAGTTTATCCTCTTTTTGTTAATTTTTTTGGTAATGTTTTACCAAACCTTAAATGTTTTACAATGAAATTAAGCGGTGATTGAGTCTTTGTAGTTCTTCAATTACTGCCGGTATGTTGGGGTTTTGTATACAAAAATTTACTACACTGTGAGTAGTAAGGCGGGATGACAATACGTTACCATTGGACAATGAGTTAGCCAATGGGTAATATGACCCACAAGTCAGGATTGACAGTACTAATGGAGTAATTGTGTAGAAATAAACAATGTGATCACTCTCAATATTGTTCACTGTGACTTTTTATTTAAACTTGATTAAACTGGGATTCACTCACCAGTATTTCCTACTGACAAATGTTTTTAAAACGCGTTTCAGGTAACACAATGTGACAGCCAATTAGTAAAAAGCCAGCTGGAGAGCACTGAAGGATTGGGAAAAATGTGGCTATAAAAGTTACCTAAAAGACGATGTTTTAAATTCAATAAAATAGGGTTTATCCCTATACATGTATTGTAATAAGAAATTTGGGTTTTACCCATGTGTTTATTAATATAAAATAGGGTAGTTTTACTCTGATAAACATTTCTTAACTGCGGTCCTAATGTAAATTCCGCTGCCAAATTAAAACAAACTGATACCACCGTCACTGCGTTCGCGTCTGCCCGTTCCCGAGGGTCAGGGATCGGGGGGTTGCGACATGAGGTGGTATCAGAGCCTAGCCACTGGTCTGAGCCAAAGAAGTGTTCTGCTGACACTTAAAATTTAAATTTTGTGTTAGGAAATAAATTACGGAAATATGTGCATAACTGTATTTATTTGTTATGTGTTATTTGACTATTTGTTAGTTTACAGTATGAGTGATCTAGGACCCACAGACATGAGTCGTCTGTTGTCTGATTCACCTAGGAGTGAAAGCACCTCATCATAGCCTGCCCTTTCTGGGTATTCTGCTGATCAGGAAGACGGGATGTTTGCTTTTAAAGTTCAGTCAGAAGAGCCATTCCCTCCTAAGAAACGAGGATGGTTCGGTAAGGAAGCCTTTGCTCGTAGGAAAAGAATGCGAAAGTTTCAACAGCAAAGAGCCTTAGCAGCTATTAAGCGAGAGACAGATACCTATACACAGGATATGCTTAATAGAAGCCTAGCAAATTTCCATATCCTAGCTACAACTGCTGCTGACCCAAGTTCGGAGCAAATAATAGCACCAGAACCACAATTGCAAATCCCTGACCAACCCATGGAGATAGAAAACCCTGAAAACCAAGTGGAGATGCATGACTTCAACCTAGAAGAAATCCCTAGGGTACCAACACCTAACCCCCTAGACCCAAATTACGACCCCTGGTGGGACGATAATAGGGACTTTGTGCAACGTTACCCAATCCATGAAGACGCACCTATACAGAACATAGAAGCCTACCCAGGTATGGACCCTTTAGATCCCTATTACCAAGATGATTATATTAGGGAGATCTTAGAAGATCCTTACCGATTTCAGGCACTTTCACCCCCATATCAGGAACCAGCACCCTAGATTCCAAACCCAGTCCTAGAACATGCACCCCCAATGAGCGCAGAAAACGTGCAAGAACTTAGGACTTTTGGGGAGGAAATTTTAGAAAACAGTGAGAGAATGAGACAGGTGGGAGAGCGTCTCGTATGGAAATACGATGAACGCAATATGGATTTTTGGATAAATCCATATTCGTGATGTGATGTAGGAGACGGTAATAGTAAGAATAATATAATATAATAAAATAAAATATGTGTGTACGGATGCATATTACTATTAGTGTGATTCTATTTCTATTGGTATTGTAATTTTATTTCAGTACTAGAATGTAATAGATGCATAATAGTATATGAAAATAGAGTAAAAGTCGTAATGATCGACGTTTTTGGCTAGATTGCGTATCATGTGATTAAATATATTAAATATTATCTTGTGATATTAATATGGGATAAATGTTTAAAATTCAGATGGCCGACGAAGGAAATCAAGGAAATCTGAATAATGATAACCAGAGTAACATTAAAGTGGTTAATGAGAATCCAAGTATCAATAACAATGGAAACCAAATGGATAATAGTGTTGTTCAACACATAGTGGCACAAGGAATCATAGATGCCATGCCATTTATTATTCAAACTATTCAAGAAGCGAATAATAAAAGTAAGCATAGCAGTAAGCGACCCATCGAACCCGAAAACAGCGTAAACAATGGACCTGTACTTCAAATGCCTATTCCCAAAAAGGAGAAGAACCATGTCTTACGGTTGTTCTTATAAAGAATTCTGGTCTTGTAAACCAATGGAATTCTCGGGCAATGAAGGGGCCATTGCAACCCTATGCTGGATAGAGAAAACTGAGGCAGTCTTAAGAATAAGCAAGTGTGCTGAAGAAGATAAGATACTGTTTGCTTCTAATCTGTTTAAGAATTAAGCACTAGAATGGTGGAACACTATCCTCTAATCAAGAAGAAGTGATAGAACTTACAATATGGAATGGGAAGAATTTAAGAACAAGGTAGAAAGGAAATTCTGCCCACCAAATGAAAAGGAACAGATAGCAAACAAATTCCTAAACCTTAGAATGAATGGTGTGGATAGTAAGGGATACACTAAAATATTTTTCTAATACGCTAGAATAGTGCCAACCCTTGCATCACTAGAGCCAGTATTAATCTCCCGGTACATTTGGGGATTAATTGGAGAGATTAGACACGTAGTCAAGGCAGCTAGACCTCAAACTATAGAAGAAGCTGTAGAACTGGCAAATACCTTGACAGATGAATTAATCCGTACTAGAGAAGAAGAACAGAGGAGAAACTTAACCCAAAGGCTTACTCAAGAATTCCGTTCTGGGAATTACAACCGTAGAAATATGGGTTCTACCTCTGCACCTTTCTGTAAGGTTTGCAAGAAAAAGCATTCGGGAAAATGTTCCACTCTTTGCAATTATTGCAAGATGCCAGGACACAAGGAAGAAAATTGCAGGAAGAAATCCAGTAATGGATTGTGCTACAACTGTGGAGAAAAAGGTCATATCAGGCCAAACTGTCCGAAATTAGCTCCAGCTGCGGACAACAAGAATACCAAAAATGCTAGAGCATTTGTTTTGACTGCAGATAAAGCTAAGATGATTCCAGATGTTATAGTTGGTACGTTTTTAGTTAATGATATTTTTGCTAAAGTATTATTTGACTCCGGTGCAAACCAAAGTTTTATTAATACATTATTTTGCAAATTTCTAAATCAATCATTAACTAAACTACCACAAGAATGCTTAGTGGAGACAGCCAATGGAGAAACCATTAGAATTTCTGAAATCTTGCAGGGAGCAAGAATAGAAATTTTAAATCAGAAATTTATTGCAAATCTTTATCCTATGAATCTGGCAGGATTTGATGTTGTTTTAGGAATGGATTGGTTAATAGCCAACAAAGCCAGTATTTTATGTGATCAAAAGTCAATCCAAATAAATTCACCAAAAGGTAAAACGATCACAATAAAAGGAGATAAACCATCTAAATCTACAAAATTTATCTCTGTAATGAAAACTGCAAGATACATAAGAAAAGGATCATTAGTGTATTTGATTTCCATAATCACTAACACTAAAGGAAAGGATTTAAAAGATATTCCAATAGTATCTCAGTTTTCAGATGTATTTCCAGAAGAATTACCAGGACTGCCACCAAATAGAGAAGTCGAATTCAGAATCCATTTAACACCAGGAACATCACCAATTGCCAAAGCACCCTATCGTTTGGCACCTACAGAAATGCAAGAGTTGAAGAAACAACTAGATGAATTATTAGAGAAAGAATTTATACAGCCAAGTTCGTCACCATGGGGAGCGCCGATACTATTTGTTAAAAAGAAGGACGGATCAATGCGTATGTGCATTGACTACCGTGAATTGAACAAGGTTACGATTAAGAACCGGTACCCATTACCGAGAATCGATGATCTGTTTGATCAACTGCAAGGAGCTCTATTTTTCTCTAAAATAGATTTAAGGTCAGGATATCATCAATTAAAGGTACAGGAAGAGGACATTCCAAAAACCGCATTCAGAACAAGGTATGGTCATTATGAATTTACTGTCATGCCATTTGGTTTAACCAATGCCCCAGCCGCATTTATGGACATGATGAACCGAATATGTAAGCCATATTTGGACAAATTCATAATTGTCTTCATAGATGATATTCTCATTTACTCTAAGAATAAAGAAGATCATGCAAAGCATTTGCACGCACTTTTAAGTTTATTAAGAAAGGAAAAGCTTTATGCTAAATTTTCCAAGTGCGAATTTTGGTTAGAACAAGTACAATTCCTTGGACATTTAGTAAACCATGAAGGAATTCATGTAGATCCAACAAAGATTGAGGCGATTACTAAATGGAAAACCCTTGAATCACCAATCGAGGTTAGAAGTTTCTTAGGATTGGCCGGTTATTATAGAAGATTTATTCAAGATTTTTCTAGAATAGCCATTCCCTTAACTAAGCTAACCTGTAAATCTGTTAAGTTTGAATGGGGATTAAAACAAGAAGAAGCTTTTAGAATTCTTAAGCAAAGATTAACCCATACACCCATATTAGCATTACCAGAAGGAACTGAAGACTTTGTAGTATATTGTGACGCTTCTAAATTAGGTTATGGATGTGTATTGATGCAACGACAAAAGATTATAGCTTATGCATCTAGACAACTTAAGAATCATGAAGAGAATTATTCAACCCATGATCTAGAACTAGGAGCTATAATTTTTGCTCTTAAAATTTAGAGACATTACCTTTATGGTAGTAAGTTTACCATATTCACTGATCATAAGAGTTTAAGGTATATTTTCAAGCAAAAGGATTTGAATATGAGACAAAGACGCTGGATGGAGATGCTTAGTGATTATGATTGTGATATTCAGTATCATGAAGGAAAAGCAAATGTAGTAGCAGATGCTTTAAGTCAAAACTATCATGAAAAGCCAAAAAGAGTACGTTCTCTTAAATTAAATCTGCAAGTAGATTTAAATGATCAGATAAGAGAAGCACAAGAATCAGTAATCAAGAATGATGCTGAAAAATTAAAAGGTATGCTAAAAGAATTAGAACAAGGAACAGATGGAATTTGGAGATTTCATGAAAAGAGAATGTGGATACCTAAATTAGGAAACCTACGTTATCGTATTTTAGAAGAAGCCCATAAATCTAAGTATACGATGCATCCAGGTAGTGATAAAATGTACCAGGATTTAAGGAAAAATTTCCGGTGGATAGGAATGAAAAAGGACATAGCAGCCTATGTTTCTAAATGTTTAACTTGTTCACAAGTTAAAGCTAAACACCAGAAACCCTCAGGTTTGTTACAGCAATTAGAAATGCCAGTGTGGAAGTGGGAATTGATAACAATGGATTTTGTTACTAAATTACCCAAAACAAAGAAAGGAAATGATACAATCTGGGTGATTGTAGATAGGCTAACCAAGTCAGCTCATTTCCTATCAATGAAAGAAACTTTCAGTATGGAACAATTAGCTAAATTATATGTAAATGAAATTGTTTCTTTACATGGCATTCCTTTATCAATTGTTTCTGATAGAGATAGCCGATTTACCTCTCATTTTTGGTCGAGTTTCCAAAAGGCAATGGGAACCAAGTTAAAACTAAGCACATCTTATCATCCTCAAACCGATGGACAAAGCGAAAGAACAATTCAAACGATGGAAGACATGCTTAGAGCTTGTGTAATTGATTTGGAGGTAATTGGGGCGATCACTTACCTTTAATAGAATTTTCTTACAATAATAGTTATCACACAAGTATTAATGCTGCACCATTCGAAGCACTTTATGGACGAAAGTGCCGAACCCTAGTCTGTTGGGCAGAAATTGGGGAGAAGCAACTATCTGGACCTGAGATAGTACAAGAAACAACTGATAAGATTATTCAAGTCAAGGAACGACTGAAAGCAGCACGTGATCGACAGAAGAGCTATGCTGATAACCGACGCAAACCATTGGAGTTTAAAGTAGGAGATAAAGTATTGTTGAAAGTCTCTCCTTGGAAAGGAGTAGTAAGATTCATCAAACGAGGAAAACTAAGTCCCAGGTATGTTGGACCTTTTGAGATTATTAAAAGAATAGGACATGTAGCCTATAAACTACAACTGCCAGAGGAAATGGCAGGAATACATGATATATTTCATGTATCTAATCTCAAGAAATGTTTAGCTGATGAATCACTGATAGTACCTCTTAAGGATATAGAGGTAAATGAACAACTCAAATTTGTAGAAAGGCCTCTACAAATTGAAGACATGAAAATCAAAAATCTCAAGCATAAGAGACTAGTTCTGGTTAAAGTGAAGTGGGACTCCAAAAGAGGACCTGAATACACATGGGAGCTTGAATCTGAAATGCAAAGGAAATATCCGCACTTGTTCCAGTAGATCTCGCGGACGAGCTCTAAAACAAGGTGGGGAGAATGTAACAACCCTCGGTAAAATCAACACTCTCATAATTTTTCCGACACCTCTGTATATTTTAAAAGACCCTCATATGTCACTAAATACACCCGTATGTAAAAACCGAGCCCGAAATATGTTATAACATATAAAATAAATTAAAAACAATAAATATTAAGTTGAGGCGGGCCGCGTAAACCCACCCCAACATTTACGCGGGCGGTATCAAGGTGGATACCTGATTTCGTTTGATTCCTTTAGTTCAAGCGGGCCGCGTAAGAGTTCCCGTTTAGTTAACGCGGGCCGCGAGAGATTTGAATGGTGGCGCAGCCCTGAGCTGACACGTGTCGACATCGTGGCGGGTCTACTTGGTGAGCCGGACAAGCTAGTCCGTTGACTAGCTTTGACGCGGGCCGCGTAAGCGACCCTTGTCTTTCACGCGGGCCGCGTGAGACTCAGAATCAGCAACTATATAAAGGAGGCCTCGGGTTTCATTTTCCGTCGTTCATTTCTCAATTCTCAATCATGAATTTCTGTAGTAGGCTTATAATACGCGGGTATTATATCCCCCTAATTAGCGAGGTTCTGCTCCGTTGTAAGTATTATAACCTCGGTTTCATAGTAGATACGCTGCCCGATTGATTTAGGGTTCCGTAATAACTGTCGTGGTTCTGCCCGACGTAGTTGTTGGAATGCCGTCTCGGGGAGGGTATCATTAATATTTTCAAAGGGTTATGATACTAATCAATGTACATTTGTATAAATTATAGATTATATCCAGGAAACCCTTACGCGAAGTCTAAGATAGCAAAGTGAGTTTATCCTCTTTTTGTTAATTTTTTTGGTAATGTTTTACCAAACCTTAAATGTTTTACAATGAAATTAAGCGTTGATTGAGTCTTTGTAGTTCTTCAATTACTGCCGGTATGTTGGGGTTTTGTATAAAAAATTTACTACACTGTGAGTAGTAAGTCGGGATGACAATACTTTACCATTGGACAATGAGTTAGCCAATGGGTAATATGACCCACAAGTCAGGATTGACAGTACTAATGGAGTAATTGTGTAGAAATAAACAATGTGATTGCTCTCAATACTGTTCACTGTGACTTTTTATTTAAACTTGATTAAACTCGAATTCACTCACCAGTATTTCCCACTGACAAATGTTTTTAAAACGCGTTTCAGGTAACACAATGTGACAGCCAATTAGTAAAAAGCCAGCTGGAGAGCACTGAAGGCTTGGAAAAAATGTGGCTATAAAAGTTACGTAAAAGACGATGTTTTAAATTCAATAAAATAGGGTTTATCCCTATACATGTATTGTAATAAGAAACTTGGGTTTTACCCATGTGTTTATTAATATAAAATAGGGTGGTTTTACTCTGATAAACATTTCCTAACTACGGTCCTGATGTAAATTCCGCTGCTAAATTAAAACAAACTGATACCACTGTCACTGCGTTCGCGTTCGCGTCCGCCCGTTCCCGGGGGTCAGGGATCGGGGGTTGCGACAATAATCTCGTTATTTTCACTAGTTTGATTAATCTTAGCGAAATCCATCGCTTTCATACTATCGAATTCCTTATGAATCCGTTATTTTGACCCGTTTAAAGGTCTTTAGTGAAATCTTTCACTTTTAACAAACAAACTCTTTGGTTCGAAGTGACTTCCCAACACTTCACTTTGGTTGTCTCCTGATCCCCCCAGTAGGTGATCAGTATTTTCTGTTAGTGAGGTCTCATGGGCCGTCACTTTTATCTTGTATCTATATATACCTCTGTTGTTTACTTGACCAAGTCGCCAATTTGGCTACTTGATCATATAAATCTATTGGTTTTGCTTATTCCATGCTATTCTCAAAATAATTAGCGTATTAACCAATTTCTTAATTTGAATTTTTGACCTCAATCGGTCTCACTGACTAGACTTATTAGTCCAGTTACTTTATACCCATTGCTCGGCTACAATGTGATTATACTTCACATTACTTTTCTTGACCGTGATGGTGTCGCGTTATATTTAGGTTTATTCCAACCTTTCATTTTCAAAAATATTTCTTTTCGAATATATATCGTCTTGCACCTATCAGTGTCAAGACCTGTATCTTTAATATTTACTATTTAAATTCCTATCAGAATTCATATTTGTAAAAACATTATTTCTTACTAAAACTGAATTTTAGTCTAACGTTTTCTTTTTAACTTATGTCAATTACTTCATATCAAGAAATCGACAACAAAGAATTTATGCTTTTACAGTCTTTGTTTTATGCGGGGATTCTCAACTGATTCCCTCGCTTTATCTAATTAACCCGTAGGTTCTATCACTTAGCCTCGTGGGCTATTTCATTAGACTTTCACCTCTTTAAGGCGAGGTCTTTATAATCTATTTCTTTCTATTCATGACCCGTGGGTCATTTTGGTCCTGTAGACCTTTACACTGTTTGTAATCCGAAGGTTATGATGATCCCGTAGATCATTCTTTTTATGTTTGAAATTCATTTGTTTTCACATTTTAAATTCATTAAGTGTGACTGTCGTTCGTATCTACAATCGTTTTCTTATGCCATCCGGCCTTACATTGTATTTAACCCGTTTGACTTGTTCATGTGAAATCCATCACTTGTGAACAATCAAACTTTGTTCTTTATTCACCCTGTTCAACCTCACAATAGTTGAACATAATTATTAAAATTTCCGTTTGCGAAATTTTATAGTCTTTTAGTCATAACTCATAATCCGAGTCTTTTGACTTTCAATCCGTGTTCCCGTCTCTCGGTTTACGCATCTGTTTGATTCCCTACCCATCAACCGGGTGATTTACTGAAGTCATCATTAATGCAACCATTTAGGTATGCATTAAGACTTCGTTTTGACTTGTTCGGTTTTCTTAGCGAAAACCATCGCTTTATTTAACCAAACCTTTATTCTTTATGTGACCATGCTTGATGGTCTTATAAATTCTGAATGATGCTCATCATCATCATCCTTCCTTTTTACTATAACCAAAGTCAACGACTTCAATTGTCTTTTCTGTGTGGGCAATGCCTTTGTTTCTATGACCCTACGGGTCATTTATACTTTGGCTTTACAATGTCCTTTTTCCTTAGTCGTGGCTCTTTCGTACAAGATGACTTATGTCACGAATTTCCTTGGGTCATTTATTTTAGGCGCACCATACTTTGTTTTTATGGTTTCCTCGAAAGCCATTTATACAAGCATGCCCATACGATTTCTTGACCCCAAGGTTTTTTTAACTCTTTCATTTGTCTAAACCTTACCACATCGGACATAAATATGCTCATTATAAGAAGCTCATGGTATCATATGTTCACTACTTACTTGGCCAGAGTAAGCGATCAACACATGGTACACATGACCTTATTATAATTACCACATCACGTCCTATGTAAGTAATCTCTCGATTTATTTTATTTGGTAAAAATTTATTTAATTGCCAATTAACAATTACCAGTTTTTACCCGTTTTATACTTGAACATTTACAATGTTCCTTTTATAACCATTTATACAATCCCATTCATCGATGCGATCATTACTTTTCTCAATTTGAATCCTTATTGAGAATACTTACTTGGATGATTACTTTCGTCCACGTTTATTTTTAACTAAGTTCAGTATTGTTTTATTATTCACGACTGTGAATAATGTATATCTCTACTGAATTTCTCTTGGATTTGTCATTCTGGATAGATAACCTATCCAGGTTTTCCAAGTTTCATATTCTATATGCAACTGTCATTCACTATAGGTTTGTTGCATATTTCTGTTTATGCTAGAAGTTTAAGACGTGTACCTTGTAGATACTTGCCCTGATAACTTTCTTGTTCAATCTCTCGTTCGAGATCATTTCTTGATTCATGTCCTTAACATGTATGACTTACTTGTCATACTTCAGACCATATCTTCATCGTATCAATAGATCCTTAGACTCTCATCATCTTCAGATGCAAGGATCCTTTAATTTAAAACGTCTACAATTGTTAGTAATGTTAACATTAATAAGCACTCGTATTATACTACAATGCTTTCTACGACACGTGTTAACACATGTAATTCGTTTAACTATATTGGTCTTTTATCGCTTTATTTGGGGTAACGTGTTTTACACGATAACCCTATGTGTTGTTTTCAACACTTTATATGCTAGACCGTTAATATACAGAATAACTTACCAGATTTTGCGATCAAGTCTCGAACCGAACACCAATCTTTATCAAGAACATAAGGTTTAAGTTCAAGCATAGTTTTTCCCACCATACTTGAATCTCTTAAACCAGGGCTCTGATACCAACTTGTAAGACCCTTAGTCCATTTTATACAATTATCATATAAATTTTGATTATAATAGTGTATTTAAGATTAAACATACACTTAAAAAAATTGATCTTGTTAAAACATTTTACTAAATAAAATATTTCAACATTTTGTAATTTCATTCGCCGTTTAAACGTGACGACGAAACTATTCGCGGAAGCTTAATTCTTGAGCGTGTTCGGTTCCTCGATGAGCTTGATCGTCCTCTGGTAAAGCAATTCAAACCTATATTTCATAAAACATGAAATAAGTTAGTCATATGGTGTTTAAAACGAGTTTAAACGAGTTCGAAATTTATAAACAAGCAAACCAGCAGCTTTGGCTGATTTTTATACCCGTTGCGTGCCGCGACGGGATTTCACTAACTTGTCGCATGCCGCGACGACTCTAGTTTAACCCCTTTCTAAAGAATGTTCACCCATCTGTAGGAATGTTCATTAGATAGTAGTAGTGTTTACTGAATAGTAGGGGTTTTCACTGAATAGTAGGAGTTTTCACTGTACAGTAGGAGTGTTCACCGTACAGTAGGAGGTTCACTGAACAGTAGGGGTTTTCCAAATTATTCGACCCGTTCGTGATTTTATCAAACAAACATGTTTATTTGATCCTAATTTCTCATGAACCTCATAATTTCTATATTGTCTATCATATTAGGTTCATTTCACAGGTTTGAATGCCTATTTAAACCCATTTTCGTTCATATGCTTATTTTGACCCGTTAAGGGTATTTAAGCATATATTTTAGGCACGAACTGCTTTCATTCGTTTCTAGCGTTATATTTCCACATTTCTTATCAAGTGATCTTCCACCACAACTATATTTGTGGTGGATTTAATGTGGTGATCTATATGTTTCGAGTTTTACCACTCGGATTATCCTTTTACGGCAAAGACTCATATAGAGTCATTTGACCCAACGATTCACACATTTCAGTTTTTATACTTATTCTAAGTATCTATTTGCTTATAAAACTCATTTCCAAACAACCTTTAAGGGTCGTTTGCTCAATTTAGCTTACAAGGGCGTTTTGGTCAATTTTAGTCCTTTTACGACGAAGGACTTTTAAATACTTGTTTGACCCAAATCCCTCTTTTTAGCTATGATTCGGTTTACAAAGTCATTATATTTTCAAAACACAATGACCATCATGTAAATCATTCGGTTTACATATCTAAGTAACCAAATGTCTATTTTTGACTTCATTTAACTCTCATTGAACCTTACGTTCTAAATGAGTAGTTAACCTATTATACATACCTGGCTCGGATCAATATATTGGCCCGTTTTAATACCTCGCTTTAATAACCGCTAAGTATTAGCAATGCAAATATCCATTCGATATTTGCTCCTGAAATCATATAATCATTCAATAATCATTAGTTGATATTGTCAAAAGGTGATATTTTCACCTTTTGACCCGTTTGGTCTAAAAGACCATGTATTTTTGTGAGATGGTATTTATTATCATCTCGTCTACATGACTCGCTCCGGTTTACACCGTATGGTTATTTTATTTATAAATCATTTCTAAATGATTTTAACCAATTATGACTTTCGCCATAAAGTGTCTTTAAAAAATAATGGTTATTGTCAACACTTGACCAATGTACCGTTTTGCCCTTACTAATTATGTTGGTTTACCCTATAAGATAACCACTCAAAATTCATTTTCTATTAGTCATCACATGACCAAATTATCGTATTAGTCAGTTTTAACCATTAACCATGGTTTATTATCATCGTCTTTTGTTCCGAGCCGCACATGTCGTGTCAGAACATCATAATTCAAACAAGACTTTATATTATTCATAGCCTATAAAATCAATTGGTATTTAGTACAAAGAGTGTAAGCTGCACTTACCTAGCATCCAGATTATGCTTTTCTTTCATTCTTGATTCGTCTGACCCGCTTCCTTCCCAAGCTTTCACCTAGCTTGTCAAGCGTCAAACTATCATCGTAAGTTGTAAGATGGTTAGACTAGTCATAATCATTCACGACTATTCCATCCTACGATCTTTATGTCGAAATTATCATTCGATCATATAAAAGGTCATTTTGACTTTAAAAAGTCAAACTGCCTATTAACATAATTAATTACAAAAAGTAGCTCAACTACTCGTTTAATTACTTGGTCAATTATCCGGTAAGCATCATCTTTATGTTACCGTTTTAATCAAGTTCTTGTCATCATAATTCACCGAATTAATACACAATGATATTAAACATCATTTTAATCATAATATATCATCATTTTCATTTTATCATACTAACCCAATTTCCTAGCAAGTATGATCATGTACTCAAACACCCCATTTGTTCAAGTATTTCCTGATTGCTATCAGATATGATGATTCTAATCATAATTATATCATCAAATTCATCATATGATTAATACCCACTTATCCTAGTGTGCTATATCATCAAATCATTCAAATTATAGCATCATATGTATAATTTACACTTAGGGTTTAGTTCCTAAGCAAGTATATATCACTAATTCAATCATAGCTTCACTAATTCATTCATAATTCGCGATTATGATAATTATCCAAATTTCACAACTTGACAAATCATCAAAATTTGACATACCTTATGATCCCCTAGCTTGGGTGATCATTAATTCACGTTCAATTGTGAATTTGAGCTTCGATTGAGCCTTTAATTTGATGATATTGTTGAAAGTTAGGGTTTTGAAGCTCCTGGGAAGCTTCTGGTCGAACATATCTCATAGAACACACACTGAATTTGTGTTTTAGGTTTTTAAAATTCTTTTATAATTAGAATTTCAAGTTTATCCACTTTGGCCCCTCTTGTTTGGTTAGTTTATTAAGTAGGCCACAACTCACTTAATTTCTAACAATTATTCCCACTTATTAAAATAGGTTAAACATTCCTAGTTAAATTAGTGGGCTCGGGGAATTCATGACTAAGTTTATTTGAAGTACCGTTAACTCGGGCTTCTATAAACTTTATTTTCTCAAAAGCATTCTTTTCCATTTGTATTAAATATTAGATTTAGTTATATAAATCCTAATATTTTCCGGGTTAATTTTACCACTAACGGTACTTTACTTGTCTTTTAAATATTAATGTGGTTTGATTACCAAATCCGTTTTCGGGGTGTTACACCCGAGTACTTTCCGCCTAAGCCGAGTACTCTCAACTCCCCGATCGACCGACTAGGGAGCGCCTAGCGACTTTTGCAACCATGGGTTTAGTATCAAGAGTCGCTAGATTGTGTCCACGGTTCGATACTTGGACTTACTTATATTACTACTTGTGACCGGTACACTTGCCGGTAGTGTGTGGTTTACGAGTTTTTCCAAATTTTAAAACTTGTTGAATTTAATTAATAACATTTTTCACACATCAGGTGTTAAATTATATGTCTCGATTAGTAAAAACGTTTAGTTATATAAAATACACGTGGTATCCGGCGGTACGCGACCAAAACCACAAACTAAGGTTTTTAGGAATTTTAATTAAATTTTTCACTCATAGATATTTAGAAATATTATTTCAATCATATTGGAAAAATTTTAGGATTTTAATATCGACTGAGTTGTCATCAATATTCGTTTCGCAGTTTTATTCGTTACGCGATAAGCTTTTCGTTAGATTTACCAACATAACCACATATTAAATTTAAGAGTAAATTGCCAAAATCGTCCCTGAGGTTTTGGTATGTTTATCAGTTTCATCCAAAACAATTTTTTTTGTACCATATTGTCCTTTACCTTTAGGATTTTTTTGCCATTTCATCCAAATGTCTAATTTGGGTTATTTTTTTGGTAGATTTATGGATGAAAATGGCAAGAAATCCCAAACCTTAGGGACGATTTTGACAAAAAAAAAATTAGACGTTCGGATGAAAATGACAAATTAGCCCAAAAGTGAAGGGCAATATGATACAAAAAAGTTGTTTTGGATGAAACTAGCAAACGTGCCTAAACCTCAAGGATGAATTTGGCAATTTACTCTAAATTTAAAATATAACATCAATGGACATTAATCAACACTATGGCCATGTTTGGATGAGCTTATTTTACGTCCTTATGACTTATTGACTTTTTGAAAAAGGAGATTTTTTTAAATAGTGTTTGGGTAATGAGGTGAAAAAAAAAGCTTTTTAGGCATTGAAAAGGAGAAATGAAAAAGTCACTTTGTTATGACTTTTCTAAAAAGGAGATAAGGAGGTTAAAAAGTCAATAAGAAGAAATGGAAAAACTCATCCAAACATGCCCTATATCAATCCAAATAACACTTTTATTAATTTAAACACGTCTTACCTTACTACGGACAAAATTTAAAATAGTCTGATGTCACAATTTCGTCATGCCTTGGACTTATTAGAAGAGCGACAACAACCCTCGACCAGTAATGCCTTCGTCATATATATACGACTAGGCACATACAAATCTTTTACGTAAGGGCCAACGAGGTGGGTTAGGCAACCCTTTCGGCAACCCCATTGCCGCACGACAAGGACCACCGCCAACATTAGTTTTCCGATCGGCAATGACGGTGGAGGTAAGATTTCGGCATGCATATGCCGAAGGCGGCAAAGAGAATAAGAGAAAAGTGGTGGGGCCATACCCAAATCAACAAATCACATGTTTTTGCTTCTTTTTTCTTTTTTTTAATGGTTTGCCTAATCTCAATTTAAACATGCATCTCTAGTGTTTTTTTGAGTAATAGGCAAAAGTTATAGGCAAATTATAACTTTTGGGTGATATAAAACTTTGCCTAAAAGTTATAGGCATACACCCCCTTCACCCCAAGAGGAAATCCCTAAGAAGAGAAAATAAAAAAGAAACTTTTGGTGGTGTGGATAGATTTTTGACGAAAGTTGCCTTTAAGTACTTTCACCCCATAAAAGCTAGGTAGGGTTTTCAATTTTCATCCATCCATCCACCTCCAAACCCAAGCATGTCATCCTCATCAAAAGTCATCGTTCTCAAAAGCTCCGATGGAGAAACCTTCGAGGTCGAAGAAACAGTAGCCTTGGAGTCCCAAACAATCAAACACATGATCGAAGACGACTGTGCCGACACCGTTATTCCTCTTCCTAACGTCACCAGCAAGATCCTCTCCAAAGTTATCGAGTACTGTAAGAAGCATGTTCAGGCCGATGATAAGACGCCTGATGAAGATCTCAAATACTTTGATTCTGAGTTTGTTAAAGTCGATCAGGGGACTTTGTTTGACCTTATTCTGGTCAGTTTATGTAGCTGTTTCTCAAATCGATTGCTTTATCTTATTGATTTCAGTTGTGTTTCGTAAAATTGATTAGGTGTTTTAGTCCTTCTTTGTTAAATCGATTAGGTTATTTGATTAATTTCACTCAGTTCATAAAATCAATTAGTTTTTCAATTAATTTCAGTTCGTTGTTCATGAAATCGATTAGGTTTATTTGATTAATTTCACTCGTTCATAAAGTTGATTAGTTTTTTAGATTCATTTCAGTTGTTCTTGGTTAAAATCGATTGGTTTTATTTAATTAATTTCACTTGTTCATAAAATTGATTAGTTCTTTACGATTCTTAGTTAAATCGATCAGTTTATTCGATTATATTCAGTTCTTCATGAAACGGATTAGTTTATTCGATTAGTTTCAGTTCCATCTTCATAAAGTCGATTGTTTATTCGATTGATTTCTGTAGCTCTTGGTAAAATCGATTAGTTCATAAGACTAATTTCTGTTCGATCTTCATAAAATGATTAAAAACGAATAGTTTATTTTATTAATTTATGCAGTTCTTGGTAAAATCGTTTAGTTCATAAGATTAATTTCAGTTCGTTCTTCATACAATCACTTAGTCTGTAAGATTAAACTTTTCTATAACTTTTTATTTTAGATCTCAGTTTCATAACATAATGTCATAAGATTTAATGCTTCCGGAGTAACATATTGACATTTTTTTTTGTTGATTTATGATTAATTTGGCGGTTTCAGGCTGCGAATTATCTGAACATCAAGAGCTTGCTGGATCTGACATGTCAGACGGTTGCGGACATGATAAAGGGGAAGACACCGGAGGAGATTCGCAAGACGTTTAACATCAAGAACGATTTCACGCCGGAGGAAGAAGAGGAGGTTCGCCGCGAGAATGCCTGGGCTTTTGAGTAAATCAAGTATGCTAAATTTAATTTTATAATGCTAAATCAAGTAGTAGTGGTAGTATATAATGTTATGGTTATTTTAAAAAACTGCAAGCATCTTCAATGTGATCTCTGTTTGAATTCTACTGTTTAACTGATATTTCTTCTTCAAACATAGTCAATGTGATATTTGTTTGAATTCAATATCAGTAGTTTTTTTTTGTTTTTTTGTTTTTTTATTATAATGATGATTCATGAAGAATATATATATGTATTTAAAAATGCATGTTTCGAATCTTAAACCTAAACCTAAACCATGAACCGAACCATATAAATCTCAAACTGGCCGGCCGAGTTCCTATTTTGTCGGTTTGAAACCTGTATTTTGAATGCGCACCAGAGGCCGAGGGCCTTAGTTGCAAGTCGTAGAGCTTCTTATTGCTTGAGGCGATTGGTGTACAAGAGGCACAGGTAAAAAACGGATTGTGACACAGGTATGATGCACGCCTCTTGTACGTTGGAAGATTCGCGCATATAGTTACTTAAATACTAAATAATATCATATATAGAGCTTATATTTAAGTTTTGTGTACGTGATGAAAGAAACATATGAAAAATATTCAAAATTTTATTATATACATGTCTAGTGTCTTGGGTAGTTACTGGGTGTGCTTTTGTGTTTTACACATCGGGACTTCGCTTTAGTGCTGCGCGTTGCACTTTTTATAACGAAGTGTGAAACATTTATTAGACCCCAACACCAGCCGTCTGCTGTACAAAGCAAGACGGTTAAAGGCAGGATTGTGATGTGACCTTGGTTAAAACACAAGAAGTGGATAATCAAAATGAACAAATCTTGATTTTTGTTTCATACCAGGAAACCAAATTTAGGACCCAGAAATCTTCTATCCTTTTTAACTTGCTTTTAAATCCGTAAATTCTATAAACCAAGTTATGTAACAAACACTATGTTCTAATCAAGCAAAGTAGTGCACTTTCGAGATTGTTTTTAAATCTTAATCTCGAGCGTGTAGCTCTGCCAAAAGCATGTTCGAGTTTCTTATTGAAATGGTCATTACGGTCACTGATGGAGTCGATGTCCAGTGCCCCGTTAGGGATTGTTCTTAAATCTTAATCTTGAGCGTGTAGCTGCCAAAAAAGTTCGTTCGAGTATCTTATTGAAATGGTCGCTGATGGAGTCGATGTCCTTGTCTTCTTGAAACCTTCTGCTGAATGTTTTCTGCTTATGGTCCCAATTGGGTTATAAATTGTATCTGTTTTAAGTCATGCGAATAATTATATGGGTCATATTCGGTTTCAACGTTCCAATCCTCCAACCCAACATGATTGACACGCTTAGATAAAATGATATGAATTCATTGTTATATAGCCTACATTCCGTATTGCAGACTTGAAGCTTCTCTCTAGAATTCTGGATCTGCTTCCTTCAATTAATTGTGTTCTTCAAGGTCGACATCAATGTTGGTTCTTTTCTTGTATGCCTTATACAAGGTTTTCTGATTAAATAAATACAAGTTTTTCTGACTAAACAATATTAAAACATAAGCTTCAACCAATTAGGTGGTGATCTATTGGCAAAGGCAGAACCTTTAAACACTTAGGGTTGGGAATGAGGAGGTCTTGGTTTTGTGGTGATCTATTGGGAAAGGCAGAACCTTTAAACACCTGGGTTGGCAGATCCTTTAAACACCTGGGTTGGGAATGAGGATGTCTTGGTTTTGTGGTGATCTATTGGCAAAGACAGAACCTTTAAACACCTGGGTTGAGAATGAGGTCTTGGTTTCAAGTACCACAGACGAGATAAACTTTACTTGATGTATGTCGTGTACGGGAGTTGGGGGTAAGACCCTAAGTGTATTCATGGAAATGGGATGACAACAAAATGACATGTTTAACCTAGACAAATATATATTTATTTATTTTGCATTTTTGCATATAATACTCTCAAAGTTACAAATTTATAAAAAAATAGAGATGTGCATAATACATTTATATCCGAGTAAAGTATACGGACGATCCTTATGGTTAACCAGAAATTTAGATTTGGTCTCTAGCTTTCCAAAAGTACACAGATGGTCCATGTGGTTTGCACTTTGTAACGCATTTAGCCCTCAATTTTTTTCCAAAAGTATATGGATGGTCCACGTGGTTTGCATTTTGTAACGCTTTTAGTCCTTAACTTGAACATGCTAAAAATCTTTAGATTTGTTGGATGGGGACTAAATGTATTACAAAGTGCAAACCACAATGACCATTTGTGTACTTTTGGAAAGCTATGAACCTAATCCAAAATTTTGGTAAATCACAGGGACCCTCAAGTACTTTACTTTTTATATTTGACGTTTTAAAGTCAAATTTATAACAAAAAAAAAAATAAAAAAAAATAGAGAGGTGTATTTGTATGAAGCCAAAAAATTAAAATAAAACACTTTTAAAGTCAAATTACAATACAAAAATGTAAAGGAAAGCAGTAAATTATAATAAGTGTTGCAACTGAAAAAAAAAAAAAAAAAGAAAAAAAAACAAAGAAGGGTTCATTTTAATATGTGTCCCTTAAAACATATTTTGGGTTATGTCTCTCAAGAGTATTTATCTATTTCTCAAGGTACAACAACCGATGCAGTATTTAGTGACGGGTAAGGTACAAGAACTAACACAATTAAACATTTTAGTTATGTTTCGTCAATTTATTGATTTTATACTTCTATTGGAAAAGCGGCGGCGTGCGCATATAATATGTGTGGGCCCTCGAGGGGGCAAAAGTGAAATTGCACTAATTTTAACGTTATTTTAATAATTTTGTGAAAGACAAAAGGCTTCATGCACTAATCAGCCTTTGTCCTGATTGCGGAGTGTTATGTGCCTTATGTTCAAGGCTTGATGCAAAACTACTATCGAGCCGGAGGTCTCACTGGAAGCAGCCTCTCTATTCCTACATGGTAGAGGTAAGGTTGTCTACATCTTACCATCTTCAGACCCTACCTTAGCTTTGCTATTTGTGAGATTTACTGGGTATGATGATGACTTATATTGGAAACAGTATATAAAAAAATAAACTCTACATATCAGGTCTTTTATGAGCAAAACCAAGAAACGAACACGCAACATCCATAAACTCCATTAATAAACTCTCATTCGACACAAATTCATCCTTAATATTCCTATATTGATCAGTGCTTGACATAGTTTCAACCAATTCTGACCACTCTGGCCCACAGATGTGACGGCGTAATCACATTCGCATCAGCATAAAAATCAACGTTATTTTCCAGTGTATTACTGGTGGATCTGTGTTGGGTTATATAAAATATGCTAATGATAAAAACCAAAACCCAAGGGAACCATCTTCTCTTCTCTGTCTGATGAAATAAGTTGAAGTACAATCTCAAGACCAGAAGTTTCCCCCTTGAAAACTTCTCAAACAACCAACTCAAAATTACTGGAACTGCTGCCTCAAAAACTGGAAGACAGTGTACAAAGTGCTAGATTGTCAAAGTCCTAGCTCAAATAGTCAACAGCCAAGTCAACAAGTCAAAGCTGAAGACCAGAAGACCAAGTCCACAAGCCTAAAAATACTTGATTCTAAAAGTGCTGAACTCTTCCAGCAGTTTTGGAAATCCAATTGTTTTCTCTTTGTTTAGTAGTAGTTTCAATGTAACAGTGTTTACTTGACTATCTAGCACTTTTGCAAAGCTGGTAGTTACATCATTCAGAGTCTTGTTTAGGGTCGCTTTCATGGTGATGCCACCAACAGTTCTCTCCACTATATATAGTTCAAGCCCATACTGTAGAATGTAACACTAAGAGTTGAAAAGTAGAAGAACTTAGTGAGTGATTGCACCTTGTGATGGGGAGTCCTTTATACTGTATGATTATTTAAATTGAATCGAATAATATGAAATCATTCTACAATCATTCCTAAATGCAGTTGTGTTTATTATCACTATTTGATTGAATTTTATAATTTATTCAACTGCTTTATCAAAACACAGAGTATCACACACTCTCAGATCCAATAATTGGTATCAGAGTCGGTTACACTGAATTAACTCAAATGTTGATTCAGAAGATAAACTAAGCTCATATTGATAACTGATTTAGTGATTAAAGGACTTGAGAAGAATTAGACCAATCGGAACATT